>CM077507.1:1284541-1331825 GCA_039654745.1 Houttuynia cordata
TCAAATCTTTAATGTGGGTTGTTGATCATTGAGATGGCAGGAGCTAATGTTGAAGTGCTTAAGGTAAGCTTTCCATTGCCATCAATTTTGTGAAATTTGGATTTCGGAATAAGAAGTTGTGTTTGTGTGAAATTTTGTACGCGATTGATCGATCAGGTCAGTTTTGAGGCCGAGAGAAGGTAGACACGATCGATCACTGGGTGTGACGATCGATCGTTTTAACTGTGATTTGTGATTTTAGTACCCCGATCAATTGTAAGTACTGTAATGTTGTGGTTTTTGAGCAGCAATCGATCGCTCAGCCTTGCTATTGATTGCAACAGCAACAACAATTTTCGATTTTGATGATTTTGGGATCTTTTTTAAGTTAGATTCTACCTAATCAAAGAGGCCTATTGGAAGAGCGTCCTAGATGGCTAGAAAGTGGTTTTGGATCAACAGTGGAGATTAAAAGCTAGTGTAACTAATGAGAAAGATTTGGGAGGAGATTTTCTAGTTGTATTATGGTTTCTCTATAAAAACCCATAAGAGAGGACCATGTCATGTACTTGAACGTCCAGCCTCTTGGAGCCTTGGTGTTTTCTCTTCTCCTTTGCTTGATCAGCAAGTGTTGTTCACATTTGATCCACAAAGTGTGGCGGTTTCGCGAAGAAGAAGTGGAGTATTACATGAGGACTCGTATAACTCATCGTCTAAAGTGGCAGGACGATTTTTCTCCACTTTTCCTATGTCTGTTATGACCTTGAAATCTTGTGACTTGTTATCCATGTGAGATTGATGTTGAATATTCTATAAGAGAAATCTATTCGAATATGCTATGTCTATTCATTCAGGAATCACGCTAATTGATATTTATGTGTAACTTCTCATGTGCCAGTGCCTAGAAGGGGTTTCCTTTGCTATTTGACTCTTATGCGACTCAGTATCATGCATGGATGACCTTTTTTATGTTATGTCCAGGTTTTGTTGTCTCACTATTTTGTAGGTTTTGGTAAGTCTCAAATCAGGTATATACCGAGAGGGGTAACGAGATGTAAATTAATAGTGTAGTGACCTATTATTGTTGT
Organism: Houttuynia cordata; assembly: GCA_039654745.1. Taxonomy (NCBI): domain Eukaryota; kingdom Viridiplantae; phylum Streptophyta; class Magnoliopsida; order Piperales; family Saururaceae; genus Houttuynia; species Houttuynia cordata. Next base: position 1,285,609 of record CM077507.1, read on the forward strand.
TCATGTTGAATTCTGTGTCACAATCCTTTTAAGTTATAAAAGATCGTCTCTTTATATTCTATCAATACTTTTCTACTTCATAATTTTGTTCGGGATTAGTGATCATATTTGGGTAATGTGTATGTTATTAAACTACTATGCGTATAAGCAGTTTTATGAAGGTAAGTGATGTCTCATGATGTTTAATACTACTTTATACTAAATCCATAATGGTTCTATAATATACCTCGGGAATGGGTAATTATGATTATTACAATGATCCTAGCTAGGTGGTATACAATGTATCTAATACGAATATAGAATAATTTACTTAAAAAGATGATCTGAGTCGAATCATTCTTAACTAAAGTGGTGTCCTATGTGACTGTAGTTTTCGTATACTGGTTGAGTCGATAGAGTTCCAGCTTGGGTTTGAACTTTCGGTCCCTAGTATTCCGTCTACTTGATGACTATTGAATTCTATAGTCAGTATTTTGGGAATTCCTATCTAGGGCTATGCACAGTGAAGATATATGATGATTGTAACCTGTGTAATTATCTCTTATGAGTCAGTTGATGATCAATACTGAACAAGTATTTTATCACTCCTCTGGAGAGTCGATTGCTGATTGAGATATTGAGATCTCATTAGTACTCCTACGTGAGTCAACCCTTAAAAGATGAGAATCTTGAGTTATTTGATACAACCTCTATTGTTGTGAGTTATCATTCAGTTCTTTATAAACTGTTTCTTCCACTAATAGTTATTGTTAGAAACTCTCTAAGGTAAAATCATAGTATGCTCACGAGCCTTTGCTAGATCCATGGTGATCTCCGATTTATTTATGAACCTCTATAGTTCAGTCAATGAAGGCACACATACGTTTTAAACTGTATGATATTACGGAAGGTCTGCAATCTTTGCGCATTGTGCCTATAAGCACCGATGGGGCCAGCATCCCTAAACGCAAAGCCGGGTTCTAAAGAGAGAACCTCTAGGATGTTCTGGTACATATCCACATAGGAAGTGGAAATATATGAGAGCAAAAATTAAATCTCCTTATACTATCGATGTCTGGAGTCAGAGTTTATTGATTTTTTTCCCTATGCTATGATCGTTCGGAGTCTTGAATTTCTATTCATTCTACCCATACAGTGAATTAGTGTTGTCTTTGAAAATGATTATGATTTAGGTAAGGTAAACCATGTATTTCCAATTCCTGATTTTGTTTGCATCCTCTGATGCAGGCATTAAAAGAGAGTGAAGCAGAACAGATGAAGATTACTGGAGCTGCTACAGATGGCAGAAGCCTGGATTGGAAGACTTTTATTATTTGATTTATGATATGATTTTTTTTTATTGTTCGGCATAGTGTGCTAAGAACTCAATTATTTTGGATTTGATGATTATTACTTTATCTGCTGTAATAGATTAAGTAGATTATTTTTCTTTTATTGGCAATGTTACATTAAGATTTCATATCTGAATATGGTCGGTCATGATGATCTTGCATCTATCGTTATGGCAAAACGTAATGAGATTGATCGAGTATTCGGTCACGCATCAAGTTTCTGGTCTTTTGATTGTCTATGATTGGTTACTTCCGTGCTCTGATCGAGGTCAGGAATTTTGGGGTGATATTAGTAGTTAGCTTATAAGTGTGAGGGAAAGTCTCACTATTTGAATGGGGGCATAAAAAATCTTTCTTTTCCTGGTTGGCCACACTGTCCACCTAGAATTCAGCAAACTCGCAGCAAGGAGTCGACAATCAGCCAACGACATGTTCCACTTCCTTTCTCCCCCTTTCGTCTAAGCATTTATTCACCCCTCACCATAATATCTTCAGTGTCAATCCAAAGATGTTTAGGGATGGATTACCACTACAAAGTTCATTATCAAATTCCTTCTAGTTATCATTGTAGATCCAACAATCAACCACATTGAAGCCCAATTATATTTTATAAAATGGAGAAATTTTCCGATGTAGATATAACACCAAACTGGGCATGCTTGCGTGTTATCGGTCATCAATCAATAAGAGACATGCAACCCCCCTTGAGCAAAATTTCAGGAGATGGCTTTAATGAGTTTAGTCAGGACCACACAAAAGGGGATTGTGTCTCTTGTTGATTGGTGCCTGACACTACACAAGCATGCCAGCTTGGTGTCATATCTATACTGAAAGGGGAATTACCAAATAATAATTAAAAAAATTATCGATCAAAAATATTTTAAGAATAATTCCCAATCCGATTATGTGACCAACCATGCAAGCGTCATCATGGTTATTTTTTTACCCTGACCCGAAAGGCGTCGGTTGAACGGACGTCTCTCGGTGATATAAATAGAGGTGTAGGTTCAACTGACGCATTTCAGAGCCTTAACTATTTTATTGGGACAAACTTCAACGATGCATATCTCTCATTTTTTATCCCTTCTTGCCCATATTTTTTCATTCTTCCTTATTTTTAGTGCTATTTCTTATAATGATGATATCGCAAAGATGTTGAACCACTACATACTATTTACCGTGATATTTTTTTCGATAGGATATCAAGATCATTAGGATATCATGATGATAAAAAATAACACTAAAATAAGAAAAAATGAAAAAATAGGCAAAAATAGATAAAAAATGAGAGATATATAATTCGTTAAAATTTGTCTCATTTTATTAAGTGATTACAATGAGAATGAGATGTAGTATTTACACTTTACTGAATCATATCTCCCTAATTTCTAGTCTGTTTTTATCTATTTTTTTATTCTTTTTTATTTTTAATGCTCTTTCTAATCATCATGATATCCTAATGATCTTGATATCTTATCAAAAAAATAGCACAAAAATTATAATAAATAGCATGGGATGACTCAATTTCTTTGTGATATCATCATTATAAGAAAGGGCAGTAAAAATAAAAAAGAATGAAAAAAATTTGGTAAGAATGGATAAAAAATGAGTGAGAGATGCATCGTTGAAGTTTGTTAAAAATAGTTAAGACGTAGGCATCCATTTGAGATCAACGATAGGCGTATTTGGCGTCTTTCAGGTTAGGGCTAAAAAAACCATGCAAGCGCCACACTGGTGGCACCTGCAAAGTTAATCACATAACTAGTCGAGAATTATTTTTGAAATATTTCTTATCTATAATTTTTTAAAATATTAATTGATAAATTATCACTACTGAAAAATTTCTCATAACAGGATGGCTGGTTTTTAAAGGGGAAATGTTTAGCTGACCGAGTTTGAGGACCAGGATTGCAGGACCCAGCCCACGTAGGCATGGGGCCCTGCAAGACGCCCTCTTTTTAAAGAGACCGAGAGAGAGATATTTTGCCATTTTGGTGTATAATTAATGGCTGATTTTTAAGTCCCAGGCCCAGCCTCCATTACTGGTAGGAAATTATGGCGGCAATGGAGCCTCCCTGCCTGAAGCCCATTAGCCCGGGCCAGACTCGGTTGGGCTGGATCGGCGTCGGCGTGATGGGCCTGGCCATGGCCACCCGCCTCGCCGACGCCGGCTACTCCATCACCATCTACGCCCGCTCCCCGGAGAAGGCCCTCCCCCTCCTCCGCCGCCATCCCTCCCTCGCCCGCCTCGCCACCTCCCCCGCCGACGCTGCGCGCTCCTCCGACGTCCTCTTCACCATGGTCGGCCACCCCTCCGACGTCCGCTCCGTCCTCCTCGGCGACCCCAACGCCGGTTTTGACGACGGCGCCCTCTCCGCCCTCGCCCCTGGCGGAGTCCTCGTTGACTGCACCAGCAGCAGCCCGTCGCTGGCCCGCGAGGTCTTCGCCGCCGCCCGGGTCGCCGGCTGCTGGGCCGTCGACGCACCGGTGTCCGGCGGGGACGTCGGCGCGCGGGAGGGCCGTTTGGCTTTCCTCGCCGGCGGGGAGCCGGAGGTGGTGGAGTGGCTGCGGCCGCTGTTCAACTTGCTCGGGCGGGCGACCCACGTGGGGCTGGCGGGGGCGGGACAGAGCTGCAAGATCGCGAACCAGATCGTGGTGGGGGCGAACCTGGTGGGGCTGAGCGAGGCGCTGGTGTTCGCCGGGGCGGCGGGGCTGGACGTGGAGAGGTTCATGGAGGCTGTGGGAGCGGGGGCGGCGGGGTCAAAGGTGATGGAGCTGTTTGGGAGGAGGATGCTGGAGGGGAATTTCCGGCCGGGCGGGTTCGCGGAATACATGGTGAAGGACATGGGGATGGGGCTGGAGGGCGGGGTGGCCTTGCCGGGTGCGGCGCTTGGCAAGGAGCTGTTTTCGGCCATGGTGGCCAATGGGGATGGTAAATTGGGCACGCAGGGGATTATCAGTGTGATTCAGAGGCTCAATGGCAAGTGATATTATTAAGGCAAGTTCAGTGGGATTAAGCACTCTTGACTTGTTTTGGTGTTTGCTATTTGCTTGAATAGATGAATTGGAGCTTATTGCTTTTGCCTTTTTGCCAGTGTTTTTTGTTTTGATGGCATTTTCTTTGCTTTATTTAGTGGTAATTTGGTGTATATATGTTTAGTTACATTTATATATGTTTTTTTAAAGATGGGAAAATTGGTATGCTCCCTGTGATTTGTGTAAATGGTAGTGGAATAACCAAGCGCAGGCAGGAGCAGCAGATGGCAATGTTAATATGAAAAATGGCGTATATGGTGCGCATATGTTATCTTTTAGCTTCAAAATCAATAATGAAATCTTGCTACTGATGTGTGGTCGGGGTTTAGATGCACTTCTATGGAGAAGATTCTTAGAAGTATACAGTCATCATTAAACTTCTTATCTATTTGTAGTTTATTCATTTTGTTCTGTTTGAAGAAAGGAAAACCGATCGGGGGATATATTTTGTTGCTAGAAGAGGTAAAGGTGGCAATTTCTGACTTATACCTGGAAGTGAAATTTAATGTCATCTGCTGAATTTGTCCCTTCATTAATATGATTGGGATTGGAAGATTGAAACACAAATACCAACATAAGCAAGAAGTGACATTAAAAATTTCATACGTAGATGTGACAGAAATAATCGATGCTGTAACAAGGAGCAGGGGACTGATGTTTCCAGAGATCAACATTGGATTAACAACTAAAAATTTGGAACTAGCTATTACTATTTGTTGCTTTCAGAAGGCTGTTGGGTGGGTCAGAAGGTGATTCCTGGTTGGGTATGAATATTTGGTGGTTAATGTTATATATTTATGTCTTCAATAGTATTCCATGGGTGGGTGCACTCATTTAATACTATTTTCTTTTGCACTGATCAATCCCAAACCCAGATTGAGGAAATGGGTTGGTGAAAGGGCATCAGCAAAAAAATCTGACCTGGCTGATTGCTGAAGCAAAATCTGGGTCATCATCTCCATAAAAATTGGATAAGATGATGATGTATGATTTATATATTTCTGTGAAATAGGTATTCTTATCTGGAGATGAACCACAAGTTTGTTTCTATGCTTATGATGTATATTCATAAATAGAATATGAGCTTATCAAGTTCCTAGACATATTTTGGCTCCATGAAGTTTGATCATAGGGCACTAATCTTAGTATTTGTAGTTTTTTCTGTTTTGAAGAACTGATATTTTTTGGGTTTTGATATTGTCCAAGTGCTTGTCTGTGTTTTGATACTGAAGTGAAATGTAAGTGTTTTGTCCAAAAGGTTCTGGGTTCCAACAGCTTAAGATTTTAAGTGAAATGGTCCGAGTTGATGTTTTAGTTTAATAGGAGAAATCTCCTTGGTTTTATTGAAAACTTTTGAAGTTGTCTAGTAGTTATGTTCATTCTTATGCATTTGGTTTTTCAAATCATTTGTCTTGTGAAATTCAAGTACTTTGTTCTTTGATAGTTTTATTTTCCCGAATTCAAGTTCTCAATTGAGCTCCAAGCATAAAATTGTAGTCAGTTTGTAAATTTTTCTGACGATTTGAACTTATCATTCATGTAGCATTTTTTTTCATGTAGTACTGGACTGGTCATTCAGATTCTCAATTATCTTGCATTCACTTAGTACTTTTTTTTTTCTTGAAGTGATTCATGTAGTACTTTTGGGTGTATGGTAATGGACACAGGTCAGAGGTTCATTTCAGTAACAAAAAACTTACACAGGAAGTTCGTTAGTTGGTCTAATATTTTAGCATACTTTTTGCATGATATGTCACGGATGTCTAGGGGCATGGGATCCCTGCAAACAGGTTAGATCGCATATAAGCCATCGCTCTATAATGTCCAATTACATCAAACTAGACCTGGCTGAAGTAAGCACTCTCGGGAAAACAATCTTTAGGAATCGATAAGGACCAATTCCGTTGCTGTAATTTGATCCCCATGAATAGGATCAAACCTTATTTCATGGTATTTCCATGAGATTCCTCTTTTTAATTCTTAATTAAACAAGCCCTCGAGAGGTGGCAGACGCTTGAGGAAAGTCTTCTCCAAAGCGCATATCCTGCACGAAATTTTTCCTTACTCTTAGGGTTTTTCTGTTCTTCAGTTCATCAAATGCAGCAATTTTCTAGGCTCGACAGCTTTGACAACTATTTTAGTAAGTGGAATGATTGTTTTGACTGTTTTAAAGTTTAAGGAAGCGATCAAGTGAGGCGCCAGGAGATTTTAGCTGCTATGAAAAAAGTAGGACTCACATTTGGTCTTTTCGCACTATTGAAGTAGCCTCCAGTCACTGGAAAGAGCTCTTTGGTCATGTAAATGAGGATCATTGATTGCTTGCTGATCGTGCTTCACCAAATTTTGATGCTGAAGGGTTGAGTGCATTTATACATCTGTAAAAAGGAAAAACTTTATGAGCAAAAACAATAAACTGGAAATTGAATGCTCCGCTCCCACATTCTTTCAAAACAAAGGAAAGAAGAGAAAAACCCATTCTCTTAGTCCCGCGTCCCAATGAAGCCTGCCTGCATTCGTAATTGAGTTAAATTTAGGATAAGATTTTTCAGCCCCTAAAATTTCACAGTATCACCCAAATTAGTGATGATTGAAAAATGTCATATTCTCTATGCATGCTTAGTATCACCCAATACCCACTCCTTAACACCCAAAACTCTCTTCCTCTTATGTTTTCTGAACTTCTCCGTCTCTTTATCACCCGTGCCTCGTCCCTCACGATGGGCCTTCCTCTTCCTCCCCTCCTCATCTACAACATCTCCCTCCTCCTCGGCATCCTACCCTGCTCCGTCATGCTCTCCGCGAGTTTGACGGTAGATATGAACTATCCATTTACTCAAAATTAGATGGTTAAGATCCACCGTCAGAGCTTATCTTGATTCTAGAAACTTGTGGCTGAGAAACGGTGGTTGTCCACTGTCCCTGAGTTTGTTTTGTCGGCAAGGATTCACCATCCAGTTTGATGGAAGACACGCACCGTCCATTTACTCAAAATGTCCTGTTAAGGTCCACCAACAGGGTGAAGTTGTGACTTGTGAGTACGAAAGGGGTGATATTCAGCAGGTTTTAAAATGTATTGGGTGATACTGAGCATGTGGTGCTAATGAGAAAAATCAATGTGCTGAAAAATCTCATCCTAAATTTATTGGACTCTAAGGCCATACAAAAGAACAAAGTTTCCCCCGTCTTTGGTGTTATTTAATCGTGAGGAGCAAAATCAGCAATGTAATGATGGACCCACGTTTTTTGCAAATACAGACAGGCTTCATTGAACAGAGGAAGTATTATATTACGAAAAGATGCAAAAGCGGTGAACGTAACTACCTACCATATTCCATATGATGATTATAATAGTCTGCTTTAGAAAACCAAAAGGAAAATGTTTACAGATTTCATATGCCGAGCATCGACAAGGAAGTTATCGAAGATACTGCTCAACTTCCAATTGTTGATATTGTGATCAGTCGTGATATAGTGACTGAGACTTCAGATCTTAAGGTATGTTCATAGTTGTGTATGCATTTCAAATAGAATCTCTACTTAGGGAAAATGCAAGTAAAAGAAGTTGTTGTTTGGTGCACACTTGAGGGAACGGAATAGATTAAAGCTAATTGATGATTGATACTTCCACGTAGGCGCAATATTATATTATCTTCACTAACTTTTTGGGAATTCAGTTTCCTTAAAGTTTGAAATTTAAATTTTCAATTACAATGCTGTGTTTATACTGTTTTAGAAGTTTGATATGGCTACCATGGAGCTTGATGACATGGATTTTACATTTATCATTGAGCTGGAACCGAAGTTCAACGTCTCAGAGGATGCACCAGAAGCAAAGGCAGAAATAATTTGGTGTTATGGTGTTGTTGTATGGTTTGAGACTGCTTTCAGTATAGATTTTTGTAGAGAGACACCCACTGTCCTCCCAACGTCTCCATACAATCCCAAGACGCATTGGTCCCAAACCATCTTAACATTCAAGGAACCAGTGGTGATGACACTGGTGATTTTTGTCTTTGATGCAGATGCTGCAATTGGGACCAATGTCTCGTCTTAGCATTGCCCCAGCTGCACAACATCATAGCATATCAATGGAGATAGATTACGGCAATCAACACTAGTGACAAGGAAACGAAGCTGGCCTCCCAAATATTCAATCTATATTTTTCCCCTTTTTTGAAATCACATGAGCAGTTTTCCAAATGTATCCTGTTAATGCGGTTGCCACGGAAATGTGTCACATGAATGTAATGACTTCTAATGAAGATGCTGCTTGAATTCTCCTGACAATTTTTTCCTTTTGATTATGCAATTGCAGATGTAAGTTCCATGCAAGGCATTTTTTTTATACATAGTTCATGCAATGCTTCTAGACGCACCTGATCAATCAATACTGCACAAGGAGTTTTTTAATGGGTAAGGGTGCCTCGACATCACTACTGGACATGAAAAGATTTGTATATGAAGCTATAAAACCAAAGACAACTTGCACGTGGCTCCCTTTCAATAAGCAACCTCCTCATCATTATGTGTCTCATGAATGATTTGAGACTCCGTGCATGTGTTACTCCAAACACAATTCTCCTAATTATAAATTGGCCATGAATTTTATTTTAAGTGAAAATTCTTATGCATTAAGTATTATCTTCCTTAAAGGATAACACCAGGGGCGGCCTTTCCCATTGCCCACATCGGCAACAGGCACCGACGCACCTGCTGGAATCTAGCCTCTGCAGCTGCAGACACTAGATTTCTTCCTTTAAGTATTTGTTCAATGTAAAGCTTACTCCCAAAATTTTTAGGAGTGAAATGCCGGCTCACTTCACGCCATTTAAAACACTGCTCTCTTTTAAGTCAGATCGCTTTCCTTTCCCACATAAATTATTGTTATCCACTTAGGCCTTATAACTGATGTCCAATATAATTCCAGATAACGCATGAATCCTATTAGATTCATTGTTATAATCTACAAAAGCTTAGAACTTGTTTCTAATATAACTCCTAGATCAACCAACCAAAATTATCATGAGTGTTAGCGTAGGGTTTGAAGAAACAACAGATACCCACAACCTTAAAACCTATAAGTTAGAGCTAGCCATCTACATTTATACACAGACCATATTCAAAATCTAATATTAACAATGAAGATTGTGGAAAGAGTTTAAAACCGCCAACATGGTTCGAATAAAGAATAAAATATATATACCCAAGTGCCGAATGTGAAAGTATGTTGAGTTATCTTTTTACTTTATTTTAGAGTCAAATTCCACTTGTCGGTTTTTCATCGGTAAGACTTCAAAATTTATTCCATGGAACAACTTTGGCTGTAGACAAGCAGGAACATAATTCTGGCCATAATTGCATCTTTGATGTAATTAAAAATTAATTATTAGTAAAAACACAAATTTAAATCATGGTTATGACTCTAGATGCAACTCAACCATGAATAATAAAGCCTACTATGCCAATTGTGTTTATAGAGATACTACAAGGCAGAGAACTCAACGCAATAAACAAACTAAAACTAGAAATTATAGCCAGTAAGGTAGATCAGTTGTAGCCCACAAAAGAAAGTTATAGGGTTACATCAGTGGCACGTTTAAAGCCCTTCAAACACCTAAGTCTTTTGTAATTGCGCTAGATGCCAGAAAAGAATGATCAATACTTTCAAAGAGAGGACATACATATCCAGATAAAATAAATTACAGAGCGGAAGTATTGAGACAAGACCAAACTGCTATTTAGCTGTAAACAGCAAAAATTTCCAGAACATCACTTTTTTGTCAGGATCGGTTTGTAGATAGAATTGCGATAGGTTCTCCCCTTGTAATTATAAATAGGAATAAAAAAGTGAGTAATATTATGAGATGGAGGGAGTATACAATAAACTTCCACAAACAAATCGAAATAATATTTTGTCAACACTTTGCTCCACATGATCCATTTATGATTGCTCTGTATGATTTGCATAAGAATTATCTCCCTGCATTACAAGTTCCTTCAACAGTTAGAGTAATGAAGTAAAAATTATCAATTGAGAGATTAAAGTGTGTACCTTATTTTATAATGACTATTTGTTGACAATTTCCGCACTTCCTCTTCTTTGGTTGCGATCCTATAATTAACTTTTAATTTGAAAAGAATATGGACATTTGAGGTACTTATATGTCCATGACTTTTTGACAGGGAAGGGCAAGGATCCACGTCAATGTCTTTGATAGGGAAGGGCAAGGAAATTGGTGATGATACGAGGCTCAACATTAGATCTGGTTCTGTTCCACCACCTCCTGCTGTTTTATTTAGTCCAGGTACTTTCATTTTCTCCCTCCAATTTAACTGTTTGCAGATAACGTGCAATGGAGTTATTTTCCTTGAAAGTTTAATTATTACAATGATGTGCTAAAAAATGCAGATAATGATGGCATGATTGGAAGCAGGAATCGTTTATCTAGAGAGAAACAAATGCCTCTGCGAAAGCAAGGCTTGAGTGTCAGCCCTTCAGCTCAGGCCAATGTTGCTAGGCTGGAGAGGAAGGAACCGAGTCCCCTAAGCAACAGTGGGACAATGAAGGATGGTCGGACTGGAAGAATTTTAAGGGAAACTGGTAATCAGAGTCAGAACAGTGTGAAACAAGTGACGGTACAACAAGCCCTGGACAAATTCTGGGAAAGGATTTCTTTCTGTCCTATCCCCGTAGTCATGAGTTATCCTTCTTTTTTCTTTTTGCTAAAGGCCATCAGTGATCACATGACCATGCATTTTCATGCTTGCTGTCTGTATACCATCACTGGTCAGTGGTCACCAGTATGTATTTTACCTTTTTATGCTAATATGTATCTTTACTTGTGAATCATGCTTTGTATGTTCAGGATATGCAATGAACCTCCCAGTATATAACCCGAATCTTGCAGCGAAAACCAGGGACCAAAATCATGCAACAACGAGCAATTTTGGCAAGCGGGAGAAGATTGCTTTGTAGTGCTCATTTTATCTGCAATGAACGACCCAAGTATATAACAAAAAACTTGTAGCCAGAACTAGGGATGAAAATCATGCAGCCTCAAGCAATTCTGGCAAGCGGGATGGGCTTTTTACATATTACCTAGCGCCAACTGTGGTTTTATCATATTACCTGATTTTTCTCGTGAAATCTCATATGACCTAGAATCAGCACCTAGAATACCGAAAATGCTCTTCGTTTACGTTTTTTTATACATTTTGTATCCGAAATGCTTCATTCTTCCCAAAATTAGCGATTTACAGGATCATCAAGTTAGGAAAGAAGATATTCCGGCAAAGATCCATCCATAATCGTGGTTCAAACCATTGTCGGCGCCGTCCAACCCGAAAAAAAATTTCATGCCAAAAAATTGTAAAAACAGTGGGAAAGATGAAAAAAATTTATGATGAAGGGATTTTAATGTAAGAGCAGTGGAAAAGTCTTTCCAACTACAAAAATTAAGATCTACATATAAAGAAATACATATAAAGATCATCCATTGGTGTTCGACCGCTTCTGGACATGAAATAAAAGAATAAAAATGGGCAAAAATATGAAATACTCGTCGGCGAGCGACAAGTTCAATGTATATATCTTTTTGTGATCCTAATGAAGTAGAAGAGGGGGAAAACACTATAAATAGTGTGGTCAACACTATAAATAGACAATTTTAAAAATGTCATAACTTACTCAATTTTTATCCGTTTTTGCCCTTTTTTTGTTCTTCATTGCTCATCATTTCAACATATCAGTTTCATTTTCGACAAGTTTCTTGCATATCAATCTCCATTGCTCATTATTTCAATTGGAAAATACTCAATCTGAAAATAAATACTCAATTTGAAACGGGTTCATTCAAGTCTCATGCCAAATTTTGCTGCACCTTGCTAAAGCAAAGCAGCATGATCACATTCCAACATTCAGTTCAATGCTAAAATCCTAGTGCCCTCTCCTACATGATGATTTCCCTACACCCTTATTCTAACAAAACATACGAGCAATCATTACCGGGACATAATCATAATCAAGCAGCAATGGAGATCTGGCACTGAATTAAACAACTAAAAATATATATACACATTAAAGCCACTGACTACAACTACATAATAAGTAGACCTCTGCATAAAATGTACCTGCTACGAATTGCAGCAGCTACTGCAAGATCACCTGCATTTTCTGTCAGCTTAAAGCCACTAACAACATTAAAAAATATGGCCTACATATAAAATATGGTAAACCACACCATCAAAATTTGAAATTAGGCCACACAAACTTTACAAATTGTTAACGTATAATCCAAACAACTTTGAACGAAATGATATGCTGTAAGAATTCCATTTATAGAGCACGTAGTTATAAGTACTTCAATTTATAAATATTACATTTTTCTCACCATCACCCTCTGAATATAACTAACATCAAGCATATAATAAAAAATATAAATAACATAGTGGTCCTAGTGTTATCCCTAATGTACTCTTCCACCACAGACGTTCGATTTCTTTGTTGATTAGGTATGTTGGAAGGCACTCGCGGATGAACTCTTGTAGCGGTTGGATGTTTTGGCTCCTTATTCAACCACCTGAAGTACCCGCAGCCTGCCTCCCCCGGCCAATGCCAAATAAAATATAAATATACAAATACATATAACATAAAATTAACTGAGGCTTCTAATAACTTACATAGCGATTCTGACATTTCAAAAAAGGCCTTCCAAGGTTTTCATCATTATGAGAAACATAAAATGTCATGCGGTGGCCGAGACAACGAGGGCATAGTTCCCCTATTCTCATGCTATTAACCTTTGTAGCATCTTTTTTGTTAACCATACCTCCATTCAGATGGTCCTTCATAGTTCCAGTTTGATTTAAAGCATAATACACTGGCTTACTAGAAGGTGGGTTCTTAGAAGCATGAAAAGCACGGGCTTTTGCTCGGTGTTTTCTGCCTTCCGCATGGAGCAACAGGGTCTGCTCGGTTGTAGTATTTGTATTACATAAACTGAAAGAACAAGCAAAGTTACATCAACATATGTACCCACGGTTGATTTGCCGTCAAGGAAACTAATGGCATTGATATTAAAGGCACCAACAAGTTACACTCTTGGAATATACCAATCTGCCAATTTGCCACACCTTGTTTAGTACAATAGGGCCTTGGTTACTACAATATGGCAATCCTGAGTTAATATTTTCATGGTTGTGGGTTAAGTCAACTTTCTCAACTACTTTTTTCAGACTGAATAGTGTGTCCACAATAATATTGGGTCATCATCTTTCCTTTTGTGGGGGGTAGGGGAGGTGGAGGTGGAGCTGACCATCCCCCATCCTACCTCTCCTTAATTGGGGTTTCTAGAGTATTGGGTGTAATGTTATACTAACCTCGCCCTTACCATGACAAAACTGTTATGCTCTGTAAATTTCACACTCTATTTATAAAGAAATTACAAACACTTTCAAATAGGAGAAAATAAAAATGAAAAAAATATATGAAATAGGCAAAAATAAAATTGGGGGGGGGGGTGGGTGGGAGGTGATTATGCAATTAGAACAAAGTACAAAGTGTTGGGGCCACTTTTTAAAAAAATAAAAGGATTATTAAAAAAAAGTTTAACTGATAATAAGACAAGAAGGGTCCAAAATGGTGAATTGGCGCAATGATCCAATTGGATTACTATAAAGAGTATATATGCAGAAAAACATTAAAAAGTATACGAAACTGAGTACAGGAAAGGGTGATCTTATAACAGCTGTAAAATCTTATAAGTTAATATTTGTTAACATAGTTTTTCCAAATATCACTAAACATATAACAAAGAAAAATAAGTCTACTAGATTTGGAAGTTTAAACCATTTCGTGTGCAAAACACAAATGGAGATTAAAATCAGATACCAAGCCAACAAAAAACATGCTTCACCTACATTTAACTTCCCCACAATTTTACCCACGGGCTGCAATGTGGCAAGCCTAAAAGGACAATGCTACGTCACTCAATTTCCTTTGGAAATGCCAGCCCGTGGGTGAAACTGTGGGCGACCTATGCTATGGGTAGCATTACTCAGCTAACAAATCAAGATTATATTATTATTCATAAGAGGACGGTTTTTATGAGATCACTCTTATAAGAGCATGAGGCCCAATCTTTTGGGCCATTGGATTCCGATCCGAGGGTGGATATCAAATCAGTTAGAAGGTAAGTGTGTCACATCGGGGGGAGGTGAGTTTCATGTAGCTGTTTGTAGCCGTCAGTTCAAGATCCAATGGCCACGAATGGAATTAGCCTCATATAAGCTAAATGAGAGCGATCTCATTTAAACTTTTCCCTATTCATAATGACGATGGTGATGTTTATGATGACAACTCACAAAAAGAGAGCATGTAACCTGCAATTCCAAGGAGGGCATGTCGATAAGCCAACACTTATATCAACATCTGCAGTGGGTTTTGGCTTAGCAGGTGTGCCATTTACAGGCTTTGCTTGACCTTTAGGACCATACTTCTCCTGAAATAAGTTAAAACGGCAATATATTCAGACATAATATGAGAACTTTTAGAAAATTTCTGCATGATCAGCATTCACCTAGAAAAACAAACAGAAGGGCAATATGCAAGAATCAAGAGATATTAACAACAGTGTTGACAAAATTAAACAGCTGCCAAAAAGAAGAAACAACGTACTACTTCAGTCATGCACTGCGCATGGCCTTGAACACTTTGGTGGGTGAACATGTAACCACAATCAATGCATGATAGCTGCATGAGGGGTTAAAGACATTTATGTTAAAATAAAGGAGAAACAACAAACAAAATCTTAGCTCAAGAACGCATGAACTATAGATAATCTGCATCTTTGCAAATTAGTTTGCTGCACAAGTTGTAATTGTTATTCCTCTTCAGAAGTAAAAGCAATAGTCAAGTAAAAGAGAAAAGTCATATGAGTCGATTTATTCAACTGTAAAGCATAGAAAAAACATCCAGGTAACAGGAATCAAGTAAAGGACAATATGGTCTATCCCAAAAAGCAAGGAGAATAAACCTCCCAACAGGAGGTCAATAGTATTAAGAGGAGATTACTTTCTTAGGACAACCAACAAAATATTATGGTATTTCAACAACTGCATAAATTTCAATATGCAAATAATATACAGTCACAAATTTTTAGTAGACAATAACTCTATTAGATAAGGGATATTTAGGTACATCAGTAACCTGTGGTATCAGACTGAATAACTGATTTCATCAATTAGTCAAGCGAAAGCTAGTTTCTCCCATGAATGTGCCTATTCTAAGATCCATTTCATCTAGAGATTGAGGAAAATAATAGGAGCAGTGATCAACATAAGTGTTAATCAAAACAGGCTCCATTGTGATCAATATAAGCCATCTCCAATAATTTTGAACCTCATTATCTACCATATTTCAAGACCAACTTAAATTCCTTTCAATCATAAAATGCGTGAACAGATAGATAGCCACAACGGGCACAACCATATGAATTACCACAAAATTCACAGAAGCACAAAAACAAATAGTGAAAGTTAACTATCAAAACTAAACAAATTTAGGAACTTACGATAATTCTCCTCAATCAGAAAACAAACTAAGGGTGCAATTGGCAACCATTTTTGCTTTTGTAAAAAATGGCTTTTCGACAAAATCATTTTTCTTATAGCAAAACAAAAGTGTGATCCGTATCGTAATGCCCATCCGTAAATCAATTTTGTCAAAAGCAAACCTTAAAACCTATTTAGATGGTGCAGATTTTGAATAAAGAATAAATGCCTTAGTTGACGATTTTACCCATAATGAAAGAAAGAAGAATGAATCTCCACCATCCATTTAATTATAGAGGGGCAAGAGGAGTCATTTCCACATTATTCCCTGATAGCAAACAGCACGTGAGGGAAGAGAAATGGAGGGGAAAAGGAGGTTAAAGGGATAAAGTTCTCTAGAATCACCACCGGAGATTATCGCCGGAATCAACACCAAACAGTGGACCATGGCATCGCCACCATAGTTGGTTCAGCAGCATCACCGAATAAAGAGTCTCAATCAACAAAGAACTACGCAAAGCTTTTTCTTCAAATCATCATCCTCTATTTTTCATGATGTTAAGGCATTTAAATAGGCTTATTACAAAGAGAGTTTTACTTCAAGAAGGAAACATAAAACTAGCTTATATTTTTCCTAAAATAAAAATAATAGGAATAAAATCTTATTCTAACAAGAATTTTCTACAAACGCAACTGCCATATAAAACTCATAACTAAAGTAGGAAACTTCTAAAGTTAACAATCTTCCATGTGATGACTGCATCATTCTCTCGGGGTGGGAGAAACTCGACTCTCGAGTTTCGCTCATGGGACTGCAAGAATGCTCTAGCAAATCTGGCTGAATATGAATGCTCTAGCAAGTCGCAACAAATTGTTATCCAATGGCGAATCAAGTAGAGGCGGAAGGATATGAAGCAAATCTTTGACGTCAATCTTCACGACCCTCCAATATGAGGTGGTGTGGTGGCTGTGCGAGGCGGATGCAACGGGAACAAGAAAGGCACAATCTTTGTCACCAATACAGAAGTTGTGGCCATCGAAAAAAGAAGGAACGCAAATATCAAGAATGCTCACTAGCCTTTGGTTGTAGGGCATTAGGAGAGAGTCATGAGACACTTCTAGGCTTTGGGACTCATGGCAAGACTCTTCCGTTTGGGAAAGAATCACCCATTGTGGTACACGCACTTGTTCCATTGTAGTTGGTGATTCTTCTGCATATGACTGATTGACCAGCACGACAACATCTAACGTCAGAGTTACAAGAGACCGCATCGTCTTGTCCAGATTGTGCTTGGTCAGTGGTGGTCGTAGTGGACAATTGAATGATTGACTGTGGTGATTCTTCCAAAGCTGCCTGTGCACGTTTGGTCTCGATCATCTAATGTACCAGTCGTGTAACTGCATCGAGTGGGCTCTAATGTCACCAAGATCGGCTTTGAATCAATTAACTTCAAATCTACAATGAGCAAGAGAGCGCCGTCAATGGATCCATGTTCTCAAGTTGAAGGTTTTTGCATGGGTCACCAAACTAATAGCGGACAACGTGTGAAGGAGAAGCGGAGGGAAAAAGAAGGTTAAAGGGATAAAGTTCTCTAGAATCACTACCAGAGATTACCGTTGGACTCAACACCGGATGGTGGACCATGGCATCGTCACCATGGTTGTTCAGCATCATCACCAAACAAAGAATTTCAATCAGCATAGAACTACGCAAAGTTTTTTCTTCAAATCATAGTCCTCTATTCTTCATGATGTTAAGGCATTTAAATAGGCTTATTACAAAGAGAGTTTTACTTCACAAAGGAAATAAAAAACCAGCTTATATTTTTCCTAAAATAAAAAAATAAATTTTTTACAAAAGCAATTGCCATAAACTCATAACTAAACTAGGAAACTTCTAAAATTAACAATTGATCTATACTTGAATTATGCATCTTATTAATTCCTGAACTTATGTTTATGTTAGTGTTTGATTAGATTTAGTGATGATTTAATGTTGTTTTTTATTTTTATACGAAAATAAAATTGTAGAGGAAAATAAGCAAAATATTTTTGCAAGTGAGCAGTAGTCGATCGATCGCCAGACTTGCACAATTGATCGCCTGACCCAGAATGAGCCGTGAATTAATGAAGCGATCAATTATTACCTTATCGATCAATCGTATTTACTGGAGTTTTTGTCATGCTGTTAGCGATCGATTGGCAGATTAGCGATCGATCGCCGTATGAAGCAAATGGCCGAACGATTGCGGGAATGAAGAGAAAAGACAAAGAAATGCAGTGATCGATCAGGCAGCGATCAATCGCCGTATTCGACAAACTTAAAAGAAGACCTATTTTAAGACGGATTTGGAAGGGGGTTTCGTGGTTTTTCTTCACTCTTATATATATATATATGCCGTAAGGGGAGAACGTCTTGAGGGATCTTAGACATCTTGGAGGCTAGAGAAGAGTTCTATTGTTGAGTTTGTGATAGCTATAGCAAAGGAGAAAAGATGATGAAGAAGAATATGACTTGTGTTTCTCTTCCAATGCGCCGCTAAACTCTTTTCAAGGCTTAGATGAAGCCCGAATAGATTGGTTTTATCATTTCTTTCTCTATTTTTAATTTTATCTTAGTTGATGTATGGATCTTTGTTATATTTTCATCGTTAATTCATTGAGATTTATTCTATGTGCTCGAGAGAGGCTAGAGTGATACATGTGAATTTCAATCCGAGGACTATTTGTGTGTCCGAGAGGAACGTACGTAGACTCAGGTATTATTTGCTAATAAAGTTTTATTGATCTATGCTCGAGAAAGATAAGTGTTACATCCAAGAGGAGTTGCATATATTTTAAATTGACCAGTGTATATCCGAGAGGAATACACTAATCAATTAGGAATCGATAAAAGAGAGAGAGACGATAGAACTAGTTTATTCCGTAGTGGATTCGGAGCCTTGGTATTTTTCTATATTATTACAATTACAACTCATTTAAAGTAGCTGAAGTTTATTGCTATTCTTAGATTAAGTCAAAACAACTTTCTTTTCAATCTGGTAGATTAATCATCCGACCCTGAGTTTCGACAACCCTAAATACTCACTGTAGTACAATTGCCTTGTGCACTTGTAAGGGTTTAATATTTAAACGATTAACAATCTTCCATGTGATGATTGCATCATTCCCCCCACAAAAGCTGTTTTTGTACAACATCTACACTTGAGGAGATTTTGTAAAAAGTAGCTTTTGGACCATATTCCAAGGAAAAACCGCTTTTGTCATAGCAAAATTGCTTTTGTATAAAATTTGCCTCCCAAACACGATTTTGCACTAGCGCAGCTATAAAGCTGCTTTGGAACCCAAATGCACCCAAAATGTTTGTCATGACAACCTCAAAAGATCAAATCTTCCAAGATTGTAAAACACAATGCATCCGCCCACAAATCAAGTCCTCGTCATTTATACCAATTTATTGACATCCAGCCACTAATCAATAATTTTTTTCACATTTCAAGTCCAATTTGCAAAGAATAAAAGTTCAACTACGAAGTGGGACAGAAAACATTACTCACCACAATACAGCAACATTCATGACAAAGTGTGTCAGTGCCTACTTTCAAATTCACATGGGAAGCTGGCGCCGAGTAGAAAAGATTGAAATTTTATAGAATTCACTTTCAGGAAAAAAAAAAGTACAGATACCTCATTCAAAAAATATCATAAATGTAACCAATCCACAACAATCAAAATGGGCTATTCAGCATCTACTTCGAAATGCAAAAGTGAAGATGGCGCCCAGCAGAAAAGATTGAAACTTTATAAATCCCAATACAAAATCCTCTGGACATACGTGCAGCCGATCCGCTCTCGGGCATTTAATAACTAAAAATGTGGTTTATGTAATTAAAATTATTTTTTTCTTACTAAATGTACCTATCTTTTTTCAAAACTACACAAACGGCTATCGAGCCCTAAATTCTTCCCTAAAAGCTACTTCTTCCCAACCAAATATATAAATTCTAAATCCTAACTTCTTCCCTAAAATTTGGATTTCTCACTCCTAAACAGACCCCATAGATGAAGGGTTCACATACCTCTAGAGATGGATTCTTAAAACGTTGAGTTTGAACTTTGAAGGGCCTACAGCACCGCATAATCTAGAATGTTTTTTTGCAATGGCAATGGTGAGCTGCTGTTCTTCTTGGAGAGCGGATCGACTGCACGTACGTCCAGAGGATTTCCTCTGGACGAGAGCTCATTTGCCACCACGTAGCCCCGTAAATGGCTCAAACCGGTGCACTCCGTTTTTTATTTTCAAAACCAATCGGACAGGAGCCATTTATGGGGGTATGTGGTGGCAAATGAGCTCCCATCCAGTGGAAGCCGATCCGCTCTCTTCAATGCCCTGTCTTTTTTTCAAAATTACACAAACTGCTATTAGAAAAAGTCAAAGAAGTTAAATTTGGATTTTTCAAGAATCTAGCCTCTTTTCTCTAACCAAACCGGCCATATAAATATTTGTCTTCATCAAAACCCTCTCTATGAAGGATATCGGGGCAGCGAAGCAGATTCTTGGGATGAATATTAACTGGGATAGAAAGTACTCACTCTAAGACTCTCATTGGCGGATTATGTGGAAAGGGTACTTAAAAAGTTTAATATGCTCACAGCCAAGCCTGTTGGCACACCTCTTGGCTCTTTCAAAATGTGCAAGAGAGATTGTCCACAGTTCAATGAAGAAAGGTCAAAGATGGCTTTAATGTTATATTCTTCAAAAGTAGGAAGGTTGATGTATGTTATCGTCAGTACGATTCAACATCTTCCCTACAGTGGTATCCTTCATTTATAGTGGGACTGAGGTAAAGTTGCGGAGGTATGCAGATTCTGACATGGCGGGAGACTTAGATTGTTGCAGGAGTACATTTGGTGGTACGGCGATGTCATGGATGTCAAGACTCCATAAAGTAGTTGTATTGTCTACAACATAAGAAGAGTACATTGCCACCATAAAGGCGTGCAAGGAGCAAATATAGTTATAATACTTTTTGAAGGAGTTGGGGAAGCCTCAAATAGGGCACTTTGTATAATGACAACCAGAGCGCTTTTCACTTGGCAAAGAATGCATTATTTCATGCTCAGTATCACTATATTCAATTCTTGATCTAAGAGGGCGTGATCTCATTTGAGAAAATGTGTACAAAGGAAAACATCGCAGACATGTTCACTAAGGTTGTACCTGGTGACAAACTGATTAGTGGGCCGTCAAGATTGAGGACCTCACCCAACAAGGCTTTCTTGGGGTTGAAGTGAAACACCTGGGGCCAACATCTTCAAGTGGGAGAATTTGGAATGGAGGTTTCGTTGGCACATTTGCCTCCAAACGAGAGATTGTTAAGTAATGGATCAAATCCGGATTCCAGAGGCATCACCAGTCTACCGGACCATATTAGTGGTAGACTGGTAGGAGCACTGTTTGCGGCATGGAAGACAGATCCATGAGCCGTGTGTCGCTATCTCTTAGTGGTAGACCAAAAAGCTCGCTAGCAGTTACATCAAAGGACAACGGTAGACAGACCGGTCTCTTGTAGCAGTCTACCGGAGGACCTATTGGAGGAAGCATCGGGGGACAGCAGACGTAGTGGCTTGCCACTGTCTTAGCAGTAGACAAGAAGGCTTACTGAAGGATGCGTCGGAGAATACATGACATAGTGGTAGACTGGACCCATGTAGCAGTCTACCTGACATTATGGGACAGCCTAATTGCATTTTGACACTGTTTTCCATTTCTGATTTCTGATTCAGGTCTAAGTTGGGTCACGGCTCATTGAGTTACATCAGTTGCAGACAGTGTCATGTTTGTTTTATTAATATAGAGATACATATCCTTACATCATTTAAAGAGAAAAATAGGATCTTAAAACAATCATACGCAGATATTGGATCAGTTATCATTTGTTGGTCCATAATCTATATGTATCCACACTTCAAAAAAAAAAAAAAACTATTTGGGTGAATATATGCTTCTTAGCACTATCTAGTCTCTAATGCACTTGTTCCAGAAGCTTCATCCAGAGATGAGGAAGTAAACTTATTTGTTAACTGGTCTGACCGATCACTTACACGAGAATCTAAATCCCTTACAATTCTGCCTGAATTTGCTCTTGTGGCCATAAAAAAGGCAGGGGGAGAAGGTAATGGGAAAGCTGTGGACTCACTGTTGAGCATGAAAACAACAGATGACATGGCGGGCCGGTCAGTTGGATCTTCCTGAACACATAGTAATCCAATGTGAATGTAACTCATCACTTGACCTGGAAAACCACACTCGCCCAATGTTGCGTCCAACAACTCTAGTGCCCTGCCTTCTGTCCATAGCCTCCATGTCTGCAAATGTACATCCGTGTGATCTCAATGAACTTGAATATGATGAGATCGTATTGAAATTTAAAGGTTTAAAGGTGCTATAACAATTTTCCACAATGATAATAAAACCAATTTCTAAGTTGTTTGACATACGTATCTCACAAGGTCCTCTACTCGCTTTGCTTGATAGAAGCTATTGTTTTTGCGACCACTAATGATTTCAAGAAGTACCACACCAAAGCTAAACACATCAGATTTGACTGAGAACTGGCCATGCATTGCATATTCCGGGGACATGTAGCCACTGCATGTATATCAAGCATCAGAATTGCAACAGTTGAATACAATTAATTAATGTAGTAAAACAGGCTCCAACAGATTATGGTAGTGATAGTTGTCTTGAAAGGCCAAAAAACCATCACACATGTACTCCCTTCAGGCACTTTTACTAGATACAGTTGGTTTTTCTATTTCTAATGGCTTTTGTATGTGTACTTCAGCTTGTATTATAATAATTATGTATAAAAGATGCAAAGAGATGTCTAGTGATTTCCACTATAGAGAATATCAGTTTCTTGAGTTGACAAACTTACAATGTCCCAGCAATCCTGCCTGTGCTGCCCTCAGTCTGGTCCACACCAAAAATCCTTGCCATGCCAAAATCAGATATCTTAGGCTTCATTTCTCCATCTAACAAAATGTTGCTTGTTTTGAGATCTCGGTGAATTATTCTAAGCCTAGAATCTTCATGCAGGTATAGAAGCCCTCGAGTAATCCCATCAATAATTTGTTTGCGCTTTTCCCAATCCAAACATGCTCCTCTCTTGGGATCTGTCTCAACAAATAAGTTTGTGGTGATGCCACATTATATCAAGAAAGGGCAATTGCTATAAGTACTGAGATTCAAGAAATAATCATAATATGAGAGTTGTAATTTGCAAGTAAACAATATTTCAGGTCCTGATTTTGCCACTACATTAACAGAGTATAGTTGTCAATATAAAGTTTAATGAGAGCAGGCCACTATATCTTAGGTTCATTAATACTTGTGGCCTCCTAGTATAAGAGCTCTTGATTTGGATGCGGGTAATGGGGACATACCAAACAAGAAGTAGTCTAGGCTTTTGTTGGGCACGTATTCGTAGACCAGTAGTTTCTCTTCATTTTCCACACAATATCCCAGCAACCTAACCAGATTCCTGTGCTGAAGCTTTGCAATCAATGTGACCTCGTTCTTGAACTCCACTACTCCTTGCCCTGAATTTTTTGACAGTCTCTTAACAGCAATCTGTTCTCCATTCACAAGCCTGCCCTGCATGATACAAACACCAAATGCATTTTCACATATTCCAGATCTCATAAATCAGGTAACTGGTGGCAATGATTGAGATATTATACAGTCTCTATATAGTTGAAATATTGCAGGATGAATTGACATGAAGTACCAAACTTCTTTTTGTTTTTAAGATGGAAAAAGTACCACTAAATGCTCGGATCACGGTAGAATCACCCTTTATGTATTTGAACTGTCCAAAATTCTACAAGTTTTGTCTAATCACCCACTAAACCACTCTTTTCAGCTAAATGTAGCTCTATGTAATTAATTTCACAAATGAATGAAGTTCGGATATGCTCTGTACTTCTTGTGGACAAAATTTTGGATATACCTACCAAATGGAGAAATTAGCACCTGTTAAGCTATTTGATATAAAGAGTTGATGATACTTTTAGCTGTACCTTGTAAACTACACCAAATCCACCTTCTCCAATCTTCATTGCATCAGAAAAATTATCAGTGGCTTCCATGAGTTCTGAAAAATAAAACTGCACTGGACCTGTACTTTCATGCAAAGAATGCAAACTACTCTCCGCTCTGGCTGTAGAAAAGTAGAAACCAAATGAAAATGGTTCTCACATAAAAGAAAGTGTTTTGAATGAGATAGCGCTTTTACACTTACCCATCTTCTTTTCAAGCACCTTGCCTTTCTTCTTACACAGAATGTAAATGTAAATGCAAATGCTGGAAACGATTGAAACAGAAGCTACAGTGGGCAACACAATGACTTTGAACGCCCACGATAAACCATTCTTTCTTGCTGCAGAAGGAAATTAAACCAAAGTAATAAATTTGAATGTGTATATGCATTTTTTTTTAATTGTCTTCAGAACCATTGATGCTGAGATAAAGTTCACGCATCATCTTTCACCAACTGTAGTTGTAGAGCACAGCAAAGTCATATTTATTGAGGGACTAGTAGATCCATGCTTCTTTTTCTTGGGCTTCCTAAATGTGATGAGCCAATACTATAAGCTAAAGGAGCTCAAGCAGAATTGTTTATATTAATAGTCCCCTGTAACATGGACAACTCAATGAGGTACATATGGGGTTGTTTTGCGTTGATGCAGTTCCAGGATCTCCCACTCTGGTATTATGTTAGTTAACTACTACTCTAAATATCCTGAGGTATTAGAGAAGGAAAATGTTTGTATATTTGTACATTGGCACAACACTCCTAAGGTGGAGTAGGATGGTTCAACAGGTCTGTAATAAGTCAAATAAGCTCTTGTCCTGCACACTTAACTTTACCTAAATGTTTAATAAGCATAAATGTTTCATAATTAAAACCTAATCCTAATCCAGTATGTGTTTTTCCTTGGCATTTAGACATCCAGAAATATATTGTATCCTAAAACGAGCAAACAGAAGCCATTGGTCCATGACTTTTCCCATAGACAGGTGTTGCCTTGTAACTCATTTGCATTCCCATGGCAGAATAGAAGGTGAAGGTTCCATATATCAAATTTCTGTAAATGAACTGGCAGCCCTTTTCATATTTATTTCTACCTTCTCGCAGAAAAATGTTTCAACATAAGGAGCAGACAGTAGTATAATTACACTAATTTATTTTTGCAACAGATGAATCAATCTATTGCATATGTTGCAAATGGCCTAATTTATTGTGCATTGACTATCCAAAAAAAAAAAAGAATTGCAAGTTATAGCAAAAAATATCGCCTTTTTCTCAATTTATGGAGACTCTTTTGCCTATTTAAAAAAAGATACTACTATGTTGTCACCTACTCTGGCTTCTAACGGAACAATTATGTAATATACAGTGCAGATATGTGTAACATATGTTATAATACCATCAGTTTGTTTGTGCAATAGATGAATCAATCTACAACGTATATTGCAAATAACCTACTCCATAAGTTTGTGCTTTGCCTAAAGATAAACACTATGTTTCTTTTGCAAGTTACTGCAAAAAAATATAGATTTTAATATACTATTAATTCTATGTTTGAAACACTTTCCACATGTATTGTAAGTTCTACATGTATTGTTGGAGAACTGCTCTTTTCTCTGTTAATTCTTATCATAGTTCAACTTCAATGATCTTTTACATTATAATATGTTTTCAAACACAACTGATTTCATATATGCAGCAAAATAAAGTGCTTATATAGTGAAACCATGTGGGAAGTTGTAATGGTAGATTGCTGACCTTTTGCAGATGGAACAATTGCCAAGGACCCAATTAGTCCAAAGAAAGGATATAATTCATATCTTATGTTACAACTTGCCCCAAGAATTCGACCACCTCGCTTTCCATCACTGCATTTTCTGATATCAGAGATCGCCCCCTCCAAGCATTTCTTGCAGCCATCTCTAGACAGATCTTGGCTACACTGGGCAAGACCATATAATTTTTGTGAACCACCCAGGTTGGTCTCACCAGTGGCAAACATGTGGGTGGAAGCATTGAAAGCTGCCACAGAGGAGAGATCACTCAACATCTCCCTCAAAGCTTTGCTAGACTGATCAGGATCAGAGATGTTATCGTTACTCGATAAACAGACTTTCAAAGAATCATCAACCAGAGAGAAGAACCACTCATCGGAGTAGCGTAGGCGGCAGTTGTCATACAAAATTACTGCACCTCTTTTCATGGGGCACAAGTGGGTGACATCCACTATAGCAGTGTTGATGCAACTGCGACAATCACTAGAGCCAACATCTCCTCCACAGAGAATAAGGCCATGCACCATGTCTGGCCATTTCCCTGCAGTGGTGTTGTAGAAGCCCTTTGTGGATCCATTAGAGGAAAGAGAGTGGAGTAGATGATCTAAATTAGAACTAAATGCACTGTTAAATGACTGTCTGCCTGAGTTAGAACACAAGTAGAACAGAGGGAAGGCAGCGCAAGGGGTATGAATTATGGCAACTGTAGAATACAACAGGCACAACTGACAAACTTTTTGTCCGAGAAAATTCCTCCTCCCTCCTTTCATGGAATGAACATCCATCATAAGGAGATCAAATAGTATGCAAAATCAGTCTATTACTTGTTTCATGGATTGAACTTTAAGCTCTACACTCTTGGTGAAAAGTGTAGAGGGTCCCACCTGCAAAGACTGCGTTTTGGCCCAAAATACCTAAAATTCAGGTTTCGGCCTTTGAACACACATTAGCAATGTGTAACATGTGTTCAAACACACGATAGCAGGCCGAAACCTGAACCTCAGGAATTATGGGTTGAAATACTAGACTTTGAGAATTTTGGCAACATTGACATGAACCGGGTAAAACACTCGACCAAGCAGTGAAGTAGATACGACCAGAGGTGAGAATAAATCATGATTATGAGCTAGTTTACATCTGTTTTGCTTGCGAGAGCAAATTGGATGAAGACATGACCATGACTCTGAAAAACCTCTAAAGCGAGATCATCGTATAAGAAAGTAACAATGGAGAGCTTCACACTCTACGATCCTACCTATCCAGCCATTCGATAAAAATCCTCGCCTTAAGATGAATAGAAGCACAACTTCATCAGTCACTCCCATAAGCAATGTGGAGGCTTTTCAATTTTGCAGAATCAAAACATAAAATACAGAGATGGAAGGCAGGCTGCTTTTAGGCTTTGTACTCTTTGTTGTAGGAATATTTCGAGCAGCAATGAAAGTAACTAAAAGTAATTCAGTGGACCATAAAGTTGGAGCACTTGACACAAAATAATTAGATTTTGTCGACCAAGAGGAGACTGGACAGTGAAAAAATGTGCCACATCTTTGAATCTTAGGAAATGGGGTGGGTAAAGAACAATTCTCCATCGTCATACGGAATATTATAAAAATTATGCCACATTTTTCATCTTTGAATCTTAGGAAATGGGGTGGGGTGCTTTCCATCACAAATGCATGTTGGAGTAGGTAAACAACATTCTCCATCGGTCATAGGGAATATTAAAAATTATGCCCACCATGCGGAACTCTGACTTTTGCATTTCTATCCACTTGATCACGAGGATTTTCTGTATTACTTGGCCAATGAGCCGGGATTGCAATGGTTTTTCCGGACTTATCTCATATAACCTAGTTTTGGTACCTGATTTACCCATTTTACCCTTCTCAACCATAATCCTAAAACACGTTCTATAACGTTTCCATAGTAGCTGGTTTTAAGTTTTTCATCGAATCATATTTCTTTCATTTTTAGTCCATTTTTGCCCCTTTTTTTTGTTCTTTCTTATTTTTAATACATTTTTCATCATCATGATATCATAATGACTTTGATATCATATCGAAAAAAATACCACAAAATTCACGATAAATAGCATTCAGCATCTCAACATCTTTATGATATCATTATTATAAGAATGAGCACTAAAACGAGGAAAGAAAGAAAAAGGCAAAAACGGATCAGAAAATGAGAGGCATACATCCGTTGAAGTTTATCCCACTAAAATAGTTACTTGTGTTAACGATAGCAGTGCTATTGTGTAATTGAATAGGCTATCGTGTAATCGAGTTGATTACATCGTGCAATCGCTCATTAAAATAGGACAAACTTTAATGATTCATATCTCCTTCATTATTTTTATTCTTCCTTATTTTTAATATTGTTTTAATCATCATGATATCCTAATGGTCATATCATATAAAAAAACTATACAAAATCCACAATAAATAGTATGCAGTGTTTCAACATCTTTATAATATCATCATGATAAGAAAGAGCACAATATCAACCATGCTTATCATGATAAGAAAGAGCACAATATCTTTATAATAGCTATTTTAGTGGAACAAACTTCAACCATACTTATCTCTCTTATTTTTATCTGTTTTTGCCTATTTTTCCATTCTTACTTATTTTTAGTATTCTTTTTTATCATGATGATGTCTCAGCTGATTATATACTTTGTCTCAAAACGAGATGAACAATGTTGTTACTTATGTATTTCTTTTTTTCTTTTTGGGTATAAACTTGTGTATTTCTCTTGATAATAAAAGCCTTACTCCATTCATGTTGTACTTAAACGTAGTGCCACCCACCTGCTTGAGCTGAGAAGCAGATCGGACTAGACACTGTTTGTAACCTATCAAACTAAATAAGAACTTGTTTTGTTACCAAAAAAGCATGAAGAACCTGTTTCTTGTACCAACAAAAATAAAGAACCTGCTTTTAACACTTTGAGGTAGACAAGGTGTCAAAATATGTAAAACAGGCTTCTTATGTTGAGATACTGTATGCTATTTATCGTGGATGTTGTGGTATTTTTTTGTTTTAATATTAAGGTTATCACGATATCATGATGATCAGAAAGAACATTAAAAATAAAGAAGAACAAAAAAATGGGTGAAAATAGATCACAAATGAAAAAGATGTCAATTGTTAAAGTTTGTTCCATTTGAATGAGCGAACACACGATAACTATTTTAATGGAACAAACTTCAATGATGCATATCTCTCTTATTTCTGATCCATTTTCGTTTTTTTTTTCATTCTTCCTTATTTTTAGTGTTCTTTCTTATCATGATATCATAAAGATGTTGAGATATTGCATACTATTTATCATAGATTTTGTAGTATTTTTTCGATATGATATCAAGGTTAATTAGCCGAGCTATCGTGTAATCAATTACA
Source organism: Houttuynia cordata (assembly GCA_039654745.1). Lineage (NCBI taxonomy): Eukaryota > Viridiplantae > Streptophyta > Magnoliopsida > Piperales > Saururaceae > Houttuynia > Houttuynia cordata. The sequence continues at coordinate 1,314,805 of CM077507.1, forward strand.
TGATAGAAGGGCTATTTTGTAATCGAACACACAATAACCACTTGTGTAATTGAACACAATGTAGCTATTTTAGTAGGATAAACTTTAACGATATATATCTCTCTAATTTTTTATCCATTTTGCCTAATTTTTTCGTTCTTTATTTTTAGTGATCTTTCTTAAAATGATAATATCATAAAGATGTTGAGACCCCCGCATGCTATTTATCATGAATTTTATAATATTTTTTTCGATATAATATCAAGGTCATTAGAATATCATGATGATGAGAAATAACATTAAAACTAAGGAAGAAAAAAAATGACGAAAACGGACTAAAAATGAATGAGGTATGATCCAATAAATTGTAAAACTTAAAACGAGGTAATATAGAAACATGTAATATAGAAACGTTATAGAATGTGTTTTATGGTTAGGGTTGAGGAGGACAAAATGTGCAAATTAGGTGCCAAAACTAGGTTAAATGAAATGAGCCCAGAAAAATAAGGTAATATGATAATCTAGGTTCATTGGCCAAGTAATATGGAAAAATATACACTTAGAAAAGAGCATGAGAATAATAGGACATAAATAGTTCATTTTGGTTTTCTAACGTAGTCACTTCTCTTTGGACGAAGTACCATTTTGTAGTGTGAGAGAGGTAAAGTTCCCCAACAGCTTTATAAGTTGGTTCCACAGGCTCCACGTTTTCAGTGCACCCGGCGAGCCAAAGGAGGGACTTAGGCTCTGCCAAAATGCTCCCTGCCAACCTCATTGCAGCCATTCAGCCAAAGGAAATGCTATAGCCATGTCTAGAGCAATTGTTTTTCAAAAATAATGTATAATCTAAACCTTGTAGTAAATTATTAACCCCCCGCTCAGTAAAAAAACGTGTATGTGGCTAAAAGGGTATGCACTGTGGATTTAGGAGCGCTGGGATCCCCATTGTGCCTGGATCAAAATTAATTTTTCAATATCTACGTCATCAATTTTTACTCATTTTTATTTTTTAATACCCACATTGTTTTAACTGTTCTTTTTCTTAAAGGGCTTTCATTTGTTTGATATATCAAGTGTGAAAACCTTTTATGTCCTCAGCCGACGATCTATGAGATGGCGCCTACAACACAAACCAGCTCAATATAACATTATTGGGGTATTAAGTCCTGCACTCCCGTCAACATATTTGGCCACTTGATGATAAATACCTACTCCCCACTATTGTTTCAGCAACTGGCTGTCCTTTATTTTAAGCAATCAATCACAAGTTAAATTAAAAAAACTAACATTGAGTGGTAAACATTTGGGTTGTGTTTGGTTTGGCCAAACACCATTTTCAAGGTTAAACTTTTGACAAGTAACAGAGAAGTTCAAGTCCAAAAATTATCGTCATAGCGGTCGCATTGTTGTATTGTATCCGTGCAGTGTTATTGGTTTCTCCTCGCCCCAACAAACTTAAACAGGTAAAAACACATCGAAAACTACAAACAGAAATTAACGGTTAGCCCAAATCCATCAACCCACTAAAACTGTGAACTTACCAAGTAAGGTTTTATTATCAAACATGGGAGCCAAAGCATTTGCAACCTAATAAACTCACATTTCTAAGGAATCTGATTTCTTTTAAGAGAAATTAGTTAGATAAAAAAATAAACAAGATGTAGGGCAGTTCCCTGAATTAAGACATGATATTGAAGCATGATAAACCTTGAGGCTGCCGCATTGAATCTCAGCCGGGTGAAATAGAGTGCTGGCACATGCACTAAAACCATACCAACCCCCTTTGGATCGGCCCAAGCAAATACTCTAAAATCGAACAAAAAGCATGAATCTCCGCTACTCAGCAAAAATCAATTAAACATCGAAATGGCCACACAAAAAAACTAGTATCAAATCACCACTTAGAAATTCCTGCAAAAGCATCAAAACCCAATTCCTCGAAAAAAAGAAGAGCAGAGAACACTCAATTCAGAGTCATGTAAAGCCCCATTTCAGCAGGCGAGAAGAGAAAGGTGGTTCTCAACCCAATTGGAATTAGGCGTACAAAAGTTGTTGTATGCCTGGCAACGGAACCGAGAAGCAGATTGAAAAGCCGCCCTGGCTCTCTCAGAGGCATATTGAAACCCTAGCCATCTATTTCTTCCCCATTTATAGAGAGAGAGACGGCTTGGTCAAAAACATACAAGTTCCCCAATTCATATGTCGATGTGGGCTTGCTTAAACGTTGCTTAATCTCTTACGAGGCCCAACCTAAAGGGTCTGTTGGGTTAGAGAGAAAAAGGGAAAAAAGTTAAATGAGATAAAAAAAAAGAAAAAGAAATGAGTGGGAGTTAGACTTTTCTCTCCTTTTCTTTCTATTTGATAAAGAAAAATTTATAGCTGAAATTTTTGTGTGGTCCCCACGAGAGAAAAAAATAATTTTAAACCATCACACTTTTCTCTCCATCCAAACACTAAAAAAATAGACTTTGACTTTTGTCCCATTTATTTTTCCTCTCTTGCTAACGAAACACACCCAAAGTTTCTCTTTTTCATGCCACTGTGTAACACAGGAGAAATTATCCAATACTCCCGTTAGACTACATCACTTTTACTCCCCTTTTATCGGAACGGGCACACGAGTTGTACACGACGAGGAGTTGTGCCTTGTTAATAGAGGATATCCTAGCAACTCCATCCTCCCGGTGGACCACAAAATCTTCCCACTAATACCAAGGGACCATTCCGTACTAATGTGAAATTCCAACCTAAAAAAGAGCCATGGGTTCTCTCACCTTCAGTTCTCCCTCAGGTGAATGAAAATTATGGAACAAAATATATAGATACTCTCTAGTCGATACATCGAAGTTGAGAAGAAAAAAAATACTAGTTGTAATTTGTTATAAGCCTCATGTTCTAACAGATGAGTAATTTTTTTATTTTTAATGCATTACCTCTTCTTTATTATGCAAACTGAAAAAAGGGGGAAGAGAATAGTTTTTTTTAAAAAAGTGGTTGTATATATTCAATACTGAGGATATTTAAGCAATATACAATATAGTGGTCAATATTTGGAATATAGCTGAAAATGCATTCTAAGATCTTATATAAAGATATATAGCATTCCAGGATTATGTAACATTGCTCTACAATTGTATTTGTTATCATAGTTGTTGCTCTACATTGTTGACAAAAAAGGTCTTGGTTTTTGTGCATGCCGGTATGGTCTACGGGTACCAAAATTTTAACCTCCATTTATGAGATGTCATTGGGTCCTAGAAAGGCATATTTCAGGGAGTTATGAAGGGTTTATAATTCAAGCTTGAGTGAGGACTCAATAGCGGGTTTCAACGATGGGGTAGTGAATGCGGGTAGAGGGTCGGGACGGGGTCTCCACGGGAAGGATTCAATGTGTATGGTTGCCACTAAGTGGTTATGTACCTCTTCAAGTTCAAGGGTGGCCTCGTATGCATCTAGCCAGTCATAAAAGAGTGTGTCATTTACCTCTCAGTAAGGTAAATGGTAAGAATTCTTGCATTAGGTCATCAAGATCACCCACCATAAGACATTCAAATTTGGAGTCAAAATACAATGAAACTTTCTTCTTTGTGTGCGATTCGCACTATCGAAGATGAGTCCACCGTCAGTCCTTTGAAATACAATAGTGTATCAATTCTAGAAATTAACCTTCAAGAGTTTGACTCAAGAAAACTTTAATAAAGTTTGTAAAAGACCACAAAAACGATCTCCCAAGAGTTCCTTATGTATAAGAAGAGATTTGGGATGCAACAACCAATGAAAAGATGCACATTTTCAGGGACAACACAGAATTCAAATAACGGTCACTACTCCGACCATCCGGCAGACGTCTGAAGGCATTTATAGATGCTAGGAAGATTTGTACCAGACATCTGGTGCTTCTGCTAGACATCTGGATGAAACTTTGGAAGTTGTTGTCTTGTCATCGGATGTCCGCTAGCCATGTTTTTTGTTTTGAAAATATCCTACAGAAACTAATTAGATCATTTAAAAAAAGTGAAATTGGAAGGTAAAGTTGGACGAAGAGTGTAAAACCTTTAAATTCTTGTAAGCATTCGCACCTAATATCCCAAATTGCATTCGGTCTGCCGGAGTTGTTCTCACTTCGACTGTTTGAGCCCCTCCAATGTCCTCTCCAGCTCGATGATCCCCCTTCCTTGCAGATGACATCTGGCTGCATAGGTTCATTGCAAGCCATCCGATGAAGATTCGACAACACACATGAATCAGAGGTGGGAGGGTGATTCAAACCTGCTTGCCCGTTGGATTTGTGTATGCCGTTAAATTGAAGATCTGACTCTACGCAATTCGCCCAGCATCTAGATGTGCTAGGTGCATATTAAGGGTCCATTTGGTAGATGATTTATGGAGTGGGAAATCTGGATTTTAGGGAAGAAGTAGCCTAGAAGAATCATGGTGTTAGGAAGAAGTAGTTTTGGGGGAAGAATTTAGGGTCCAATGACATATTTCATTAATAAACATAAAAGGCAGGGGTATATAATAAAAAAATACATTTTCATGATTGAAAACACGTTTTTTCTTATTAATTGCCCTTATCTTTTTTACAAAATTATAAAAAATGTCATTGAAAAAAGTAAATGAAGTGAAAGCTGAATTCTTTTGAAAAATTTCATTTGGAGGAGATTTTCATGGAGAAACTGGATTCTTCTAAAATCCAGGTATGTAGCTGCTGCCAAACAGGCTCTAACAATACTCTTTATGCTATGATCGTGCATAAGGGCACTCGTTCTATATGCACCATGATAGGTATGGGCCCACTTATCATGACCCACATGTGGCACATCGCGAAATTTTTTAAGGTTAGCATGTAAGCCCTTAATGCCAGTGTTTTACCCTGGTTTAGGTCAATGTTGGCCGAAAATACTTAAATTTAGGTTTCGGCCTGCTATCGTACGTTAAAAGTCATGCTTTTTTAGCGATAATTCAAAAAGTCCAGCATTGGGTAATTTTAAGAAGGCTGAAACTTGAACTTTGGGATTATGGCTAAAATGGCTGAACGTTAAGAATTTTGGCAACATTGAACTAAACCGAGGTAAAACAGTCCATCAACCTCACAATCGATAGTAGGCCAACCTGAAGTTGGGGGAATTATGGCTCAAAACGCTGAAGTTTGAGAATTTTGGCAACATCAAACTAAACACCCTGTAATTCCCGTTTCACCCCAAAAAAGTTGCCCTGGAAAATCAGATGGATGGTGGACAAGGTTTGTGGAAACCTTGAAAAAGTTCCCAATGTCACCAGCTCCTTCTATAAAGTTGCCAATGTCCACAGTTAATGTGGAGTCCTAATCCAGACAGTCTTCATCAACGTGTGATCAACGCACACCTAGGGGCCGTTTGGGGCGTGATTATTGCAAAATATCTCCAATATCCAGTAGCATCCATGTAGATTTTTACATCCAGAGCTGGATATATAAAATATCCAGATGCTACAGTGTAGCAAAACATCCCATCTGGATGTTTTGCTTTTAATCACGCCCCAAACGGCCCCCTAATCACATCATTGAATAGTTATCTACAAAATAATCAGTTATCAGCTTTTCGTGCCCACAATGCCTAGCCTTTTTTTATATTTCTAGTCCCCAATCCGCGCCTAATACAACCATTCATAGGCCCCATTGCACCAAACCCTGATGAACCGAGCTGCAATATATTTGGGGTTCGACCCAGCTCCGGGTCTAGACTAAACTTGGATACTGTTAAAAGTTCAAGTAGCATCTGCCTTGTGGTAATAAGCTGACCCCATCTCAAGTAGAAACAAGGAATTACAGGGAGCGAATTCGCCTATGTACGCCGACATTAATCCACCTATTTTACAAACTCAACGAGGGAAACGACTTCACGGTTATAGTCCAATTTCCAGGTTTCAGCAGCACTACATGAATCTAATCATCGTTTTGAATACTCCAGTTTTTATCATTTTGTTTCATACTTGCCATATTTTTGCATAATATTGGCCATATTATGAAAGTTCACGTCTGTCTAGCATATCCTGCTGTGTAAATATCTGATATCTTACTATTCAACATGAAAATTTGGGCAAAATTTTTTCCATTCATTGCTCCTTGTGGAAATCATGCCCTAACTCCTAAAAACCTTTCAAAAATCTAGCCCAACCCTATAAGACAAGTTCGTCTCTCAAGTTGAACCAAATCGAGACTCGGGTTCCGTTAGCTGACTGGTTTAGACAATGAACCCTTTTTATGGCCAGCCAATCCACTGCCAAGTTGCTATCACTAGTTAATTTTGATTTTAGTAGAATGAGAGATGAATTAAGAGACAGATAGCTGACAAGAAATGTCATTTCTCATCCTCCCCAGAATTGACGTATTTGATTACTGACTTGAATAGTAATCTAGTATGATGTAAGTAGGTGGATACAAGTGATAGCATATAACTGGGCAGCGGAAGACCATTAACTGGCACAAACAACCCTTAACTTCACACATCTAATACTACATGCATCTCTTTTTCCAGCATCTTCATACATTCTTTATTCAAATATCCTAATCCAAACCACCTACTATATAAGTTCCACCCCAAATGGATTGGCAATATATCGTTACACATTGAAACGTCCGCTGTGGATTGGGAGAGGTGTCTCAAATCTACATCAAAATCAAGATGAAGCAAGCGAAGGCTGTTAAGAGGCAGTTCAACAGCATGCTAAAGGTGGTAAGGCCCAAGGTTTACATCACAGACTCCTCAAGCTTTAAGAGGCTAGTTCAAGAATTAACTGGCAATGGAGGAGGAATCATCTCATCAGATAACTCTCCAAAGCAAGAAGAACATGATTCCTTCCCAGTGATTCAAATTGAGGATCATGAGAGGCATGACGATGGTTGTTGCTTAGAAGGACAAGTTTGTCATGAGATGAACATGTTGTCACCCCTTGCAGCTTTTACAGCACTGCAATCTTCATGGATAGTTCCACAGGTGGATAAACTTGCTTCTATAGAGGACCCGTGTCCATTTTTGGATGATTTCATCTTCCGAACTCATGAAGAGTTCTTCTCTTCACAATGTGACCTTTCTGAGCTGTATAGCATCATTAATGCCTGATTATAGTAAATGACTTTGATGAGATGAAGAACTACATGCGGAAATGCCACATAAGAGACTCGGGAAGATTGGTAAGATCTGCCTCCTCAACTGACATATGGTGTAAACAGAGGATTGCTTCCTTCTAGAAAAGCATATGTCAGTCGGCGAGACGATTCTTACTTCTATTGTACAAGTTGTGTAGCAAAATTCAAATTAATTAGAAGGTGAGCATAGCGATAGTTTTATTCAGTCAATTTTTTGTACATTTAGATCTCTTATACAGATCAAAATTACTTTGTCCATGGTTCAAATAGTGTAAAAATGTGTCAATATTATAACAAGATTCCTTATGGAAGTTAACTGGGAGATATGTTAACATGTTTGGATTACTTCTTCCAAGATGGTACTCTTATGCTCAAATTGAATCGAATTTGTGTACGATTTTCTAGTAGAAGGTGATGGTATGCTTACAGGGATATGTTACAACATTTTATTAACTGAAATCTCTTAAATTTAACATTGAATATGGGTAGTCTTCAATATAGTTTCAGCTACATAAACCTTATTGTGACAATATGTAATACAAAAAAGTAAACATCCGTTGCATGTATGGCCAGGAACAGGGGAATTTCATTTGATTCCTGTTTTTGGCTGCTTTTGTTGAAGACAGTTGTCTCTATATGTATGGCCTTAGTCTTTGCAGAACGAAAATATAAATGTAGCTATCTTTAAATGAAAAACTGTTTCCTATCTCATGTTAGGGTAGGTACCCCTTTATATTTGGAATATAAGTAGCAATTCCCCTTCTTAAAGACCATACCTTAAAAACCCGGTGGGACATGCAACCAGTAGCGTACAGAGACAGAGATGGGGAGTATAGAGACCAAGTAGCTTCTTATATTGTGCACTAAACTTTCACATTAGTTGTTATAAAAAAGTTAATTACTACTATGGTATCATTTAAATTTCAGAAAATGCGAAAAGACTGAGTTATTGAGTTCTCGAACGAAATAGGCTGTGGAGATCTAAAATCAGGCTAATTTTAGCCAAAAGATAAATCCTCTAGGCTCTCACAATTCAATACCTAAGCTTAAGAAGTAGTTTCCGCCCTCAAAACTGATCTTTCTAAGAATAATTTGAAGAATCTGCTCATGGCTCTCAATAACCTTCTTGAAGTACAAAGGTTTATTAGTTGCAGCTAATTGTCCAAGGACATGAAGTAGAGAAGTTCCACTTTGCACTTGCTGGAAGGATTCTTAGAGCAGCATAGCAATTTCTACGAAGAAATGAGTCACATCACAAGAAGACGAAAGCATACAAAAGCTTAATGCAATTGGTACGAAATTGACAAGCTGCTAAAGTTTACTCTTTTTTAAGCCAAAAAACTGTTTCCAATTTCAGTTCTCAGATGACACATCACAATCATCATTCTATTCATGTTTAACACAAGGTTAAACATTTTAAGAAGATTTTAAGTAAAACTGGCACAACACAAGATTAACATTTTAATATGTAACATGAAAGAGTCAAAACGTTTATACCATTGCCTTGGCGATTGCTTGAGCCCATAAAGAGACTTCTTTAATTGACACACAAAGCCTTCTTTGCCCGCTTCTTCAAACCCTTCCGGTTGCTCCATGTAAATTGTTTCCTCCAAATCCTCATGAAGGAAAGCCGTCTTCACATCAAGTTGTTCAAGCTCCATATTGAACTCCGTCACCATAGCCAAAAGCACATTTATAGAAGTGTGCTTCACAACCGGGGAGAATATTTCATCATAATCTACCCCAACCTTTTGTGAGTATCCCTTTGCCACTAACCTTGCCTTGAAAGTTGGCTTCTCATTTTCATGCAATGCTTCATTCTTCTTGTAAATCCATTTGCAAGCCACTGGTTTACGGCCTTTTGGTTTTGGCACCAACTCCCACACGGAGTTCTTGTGGAGAGATCCCATCTCTTCTACCATTGTCATCGTCCATTCTTCTTTTTCACCCGATTCCATAGCATCTTGGAATGTGGCGGGTTCTCCACCACTTGTGATAAGAGCATGATGAGCCTCTTCCACCGATTCTCATCCAAGCCTATTAGGAGGCTTAATGGTTCTCCTCTCTCTTCCTTGAGCAATACTATATAGCACTTCTTGATGCTCTTGTTGTTCCACCCAACTTGAGTTCCCCTCTTCCACTTGAGAGTCTTGAGGTTTTGTTAAGTCATTTGATGCTATTGGAACTTCTTGTGCCATTTTCTCCTCTTTGTTATGTCCCTCTTCCTTTTCTTCAAGCTCCCTATTCAACATAGAGGTTTAATCAAACACTACATCTCTACTAAACATTTTCTTCTTGTTCACCGGATCCCAAAGCTTGAACCCATTCACACCCCTTTCAAAGCCAAGGAAAATGCACTTATGTGACTTAGAGTCTAGCTTTGACCTTTCATCATGTGGAACATGTGTGTATGTCGGGCACCCAAATACCTTTAAAAAAGAGTAATCTACTTCTTTTCTACTCCACACCTCTTCGGCCACCTTGGAGTCAAGAACCTTTGAAGGCAATCTATTCACCACATAACATGCATGATTTACCGCCTCCGCCCAAAAGGACTTTGATAACCCCGCATGGAGTCTCATGCAATTAGCTCTTTCCAAGAGAGTTCTATTCATCCTTTCCGCAACACCATTTTGTTGAGGATTCTTTGCTACGGTGAAATGCCTTTTGATCCCTTCATCTTTGCAAAATTGTAGAAACTTTCCTTCTTTATATTCACCGCCATTATCCGATCTCAAGCACTTCACTTTTCTTCCCATTTGGTTCTCTACTTCCACCTTCCACTCCTTGAACTTGGAAAAGACCTCGAACTTTTGTCTCATGAAGTAAACCCAAACTTTTCTTGAGAAATCATCAATAAAGGTCACAAAGTAGAAAGCTCCACCGGGGATAAGCCGGGGATGGTCCCCACACATCCGAATGAATGTAGTCAAGAACATCTTCACTTTTGCATTCTTTCTTTATGCTATTGAAGGACACCTTTGTTTGCTTGCCCGCCAAATAAAACTTGCAAAGATCTACCTTACATGTCTTCATTCCCTTCAACAAATTCCTCTTGTGAAGTTCATACATGCCTCTTTCACTCATATGCCCCAACCGCACATGTCATATTTTAGACTCATCACAATCACTATCACCCTTCTCTATTGTAGAAACCGCAACTCCACCCAATACCGTTTCTCCCATGAGCTTGTTAAGATTGTTACTCATTCTTGTACCCTTCATTAGTACTAAGACTCCTTTGGATACCTTGAGGATGTCATCCTTTCCATTGAAAGTGCAACATTTAGCTTCAAGTACACCCAAAGATATTAGGTTCTTCTTAAGTGCCGGCACATGTCTAACTCCACCCAATGTACGAACCACCCCATCATACATCTTAATTTTGATGGTCCCCATCCTAATTGTCTTACACGGTGCATCATTTCCCATCAACACTGAACCACCATCATAGGCCTCATAGGTATCAAACAATTCACGATTTGGACACATATGATAAGAACAACCAGAATCTAAAATCCACATATGAGATGAGTTATTACCTTGAGAGACCGAGTAGAGTTCTCCTTCACTTTCGGAAGCCACGCTAGCGGAGTCACCATTCTTGGATTTCTCCTCCTCCTTTAGTGCCTTGAACACTTTACACACTGTCTTATAGTGCCCTTTACCATTGCAATGGTAGCACACAACATCTTTCTTGCTCCTTGACTTGGACCGGGAGTTCTTCTTGCCTTTGCTTCTTTCTTTACTCCGTCCTCTATCACTTGATTCCCCTTTTACTAGGAGACCCACCACATTAGAATCACTTATAGAAGACTTTTTTCTTTGTGGCATTAGAGATTATGTCTTGGGCCACCTATTCAAACTTAAGAGTTTCTTTCCCGTATAATTGTGTGGTGACAAAATGATCATAAGAGTCCGGAAGAGAACCCAACAACAAAAGTGACTTGTCTTCATCATTAAACTTCACTTCAAGCCTCAAGAGGTCACTAATCATCCGGTTGAAGGTATTCATGTGGTCCAACACATCTTTGTCTTCCTCCATCCTCGACCCATAGAGTTGTTTCTTCAAATGTAGCTTATTTGATAAAGACTTCCCCATGTAGAGCTTCTCTAATTTCTCCCATAGGCCTTTTGCCGTTTCCTCTTCACTTACATTGTATAACACCTCATCCGAGAGGTATAATTGAATAGTACTCACCGCCCTTTCATCTACATCAACCCAATTATCATCCTTGATTTTCTCCTGCTTCTTTTCCTTCCCCAACAAAGCAACTTTGATTCCTTGTTAGATTAGAATGTTTCTAACCCTCATTTACCATAACCCAAAGTTATTTCGACCATCAAACTTCTCAACTTCGAACTTAATCCTACCGGACATAGTAGTTCCCTTTGAGGCCATTTGACAAACACCTTGTGGGCACAAAACTTCTCAATCCCGGATTTGAAGAAATAGCCCCACCAAAGATACATCAAATGAGTAGAAATATGGAATGATACCAATTGCTGGTGGATAGAATGGGTCTTGAAAACCACTCCAAACACCCTCCCAAGATCTCCACAAGTCAATCAATCACTACCCACATATGTAGTAATAAATTGAAAAGTGAAATAGGTTGGAGATAAAGGAACAAATCACAAAGAGCATATAAATAACATCAAACCACAAAGAGAAACACAAGATATTAGTGGTTCACCAATTTGGCTACACCACAAGGAAGAGCAAGCTTTCACTATGAAGTCTCCAAAGCACTTACAAGAGTTTGATACTCAAACCTCTTCAACCTTGCTTCATCTTTATCCAAGAAAGCTCTCACCTTTCTTCATTTGGCTCCCACTCTCTTCTTCTCTCCTTTTGGTTTTTGTTCCTCCTCTACATTGGAGAGAAAGAAGAGAGAATACATATTGGTCTAAGGTTTCAAACTTATTCCCTAGAATTATAAGTTTATCCTTACTCTAGACCCAACCCAAAGGAAAGCATTTCTTTACTTAGAGTTTTGAACCAAACCCAACATACTTCTTGCTGGAGGACTGGCAAGAAAAAAGTAGTGAATTACTAAGGAAATTGCGAACTGCACACAAAGATCGATGAACACTTCATATAGATTAGACCTTCCACTAAGTATATGCAAGAAAAGAATCAACAAAAAAAATCTTAGTCACTGTGCAAATCAACAAAGGATCGGCTTTCAGACTGGACATTTGTAGACATAGCTTTTCAAGGCAATTGATGTTGGAAAATATAGTACTCAACATGGATTGTACTTTACCTGTCCATGTTGAATTGCACTCAAATAGAACCTAAAATTGTATATTGAAATCCAATCGTTCGAGGCACAACGATTATAAACGGCTGACTTCGAAATAGATATTACCACCCTCTCATGCATGAGCTTTCTCTGGCAATCTATTACTAAGATACAACGGACCAGTTGACAAGCAGTGCACTTTAACTTATCAAACTCAAACTCAGAGAAAAGATTATGTTGCCTTTTTGGAAGAAGAATCACCGATGAAGAAAAAAAATGAGAAAATCAAGAACAAATTATTTTTTGTATGTTATATTTGTGTTTTTCCATTCATAATATATAGGATGACTCAACTGGGTTCTTTCTGTAAAGAAATGACGCAACTTTTAGAAGAAAATAGCAAGAAACCGCATAGTAACCGTCAAGACGATCGATCGCTAGTACAGGTAATCCTTCGTTAATTTAGCGCTCACAATCAATCGATTTTACTGGCGATTGATTGCGACTCATTTTCGCGACATCACAGTAAATACGATCGATCGTTCTCAAAATGATCGATCGTGACACACATAAAATGAAAATTACAATAAATACGATCGATTGCCGCAAAGCCGAATAAAATTAGCTGTTAGATAAAAAATCAAAGGCTTATGATACGAGATGCGAATGCGAAGTGATCAATCGGCTCGTAATTTCCAAGAAAATTACCCGTTTGATAAAAAATCAAAGGCTCGTGATGCGAGTGCAAAGTGCTAAGTGCACCACTAAAACGTTACAATGCACCCATTCGCCCACACCACGCGCGCACGTGTGCACCTTTAGGTACACCAACGAATGTATACACTATCAATTGGGGAGAGTCTCCACAACCATAGGATATACTATGAAAAAGATTCATTCCTCATACATACCCTATCACATTCATGTATGTTTCCTATGTGGGACTAAAGAAACCTCCTAATTAACTTAGCACAATGTTTACATTAAATTACTAGTAATCCTATTTTAATCAATCAATAAAATATAGGCCTAGGATGATCCTAAGATAGAATTCAATTAGTGGGCTCACTCTACTAAATTAATTTGGGCCCAACTACCTAAATCAAAACCCATCTTAGCCATTTAGGCCCATCATCCATAACCAAAACCCAACAATTGAGGGACGAAATGAGCTATGGCAATCTTCTCAGTTTTCATGTTAAATTGATGCTTCTTAAAAAGGGCTCAATTGAGCTCTGAATTGCTAAGGAAATTGCGAACTGCACACAAAGATCAATGAACACTTCATACAGATTAGACCTTCCACTCAGTATATGCAAGAAAGAATCAACAAAAAATCTTAGTCACTGTGCAAATCAACGAAGGATCGGTGTTCAGACGGGGCATTTGTAGACATAGCCTTTCAAGGCAATTGAGGGACGAAATGAGCTCTGGCATTCTTCTCAGATTTCATGTTAAGTTGATGCTTCTTAAAAAGAGGGGGCTAACTGGTAAATTTTCCACATTAAGAAGCTCTTCACTGCCTAGGTATAAAGATTGAAGCTGGCTCATGTTCTTGATTGATGCACATAGCTCCATCACTTGCGCTCACAGTAGTAATTGCTATCATCTTCAATTGGGTCAATTTGCTAGCCAAAGTATGTTTTGGAGACTGGTAGATAGTCTCCCACTTGGTGAGAGCTTTTCTCTTGGTGGACCAGACATCCCCCCCCCTGCATGATGTTGCGGGCTACTGGTTCTAACACAGATGGACATTTATCATTTTCTGACTCAGCAGCCCCAAACACTTTCTTGCACAAGAGACTCCAAGCCTCTTCTTCGGGCAAGGGTTCTAGCGTATTGGTATTCTCATTTGATGTAGAACAATAGGTCGCAATGTTAATCATGTCGGCGGTAACCATAATCATTCTCTGCAATCATTCTCCTTAAACATAATCAAGAACAATTACATACCTTTTCTTCTGGAGGTACACCCTTAGTGTCTCATCCAGCCGAACATAGGACATGTCTTTCAACTCATCTTGAGGCGTAGGTGTGCCATTCATTACTTGGAGCTCCTTGATCAAGCTCCTGAGGAGATCCTCTGGTGCAGATGTTTGGGAAGTTGTGATCCAAGCATGGTAGACGAAATGATTTTGCACTCTCGGGTCCTCGTAGATTTTTCTTACAAGAGTAGTATTGGCAAGTCCCCCCATTCCAGCAACTGAAACCACCGTATACTTCCATTTCTGCACGAGCGGCCTCTTGATCAACTCCTCTCATGGCTTCTCGATGCCAACGGCATGTGACTCCTCCACAAATTGGGCTGCCAACCTGAATTCACAATTGATGGAGTAGTTGGATGCCATCGTTGTGCCCACACTCCTAGCAAATGAAAATCTTTTCTGCCTCTCGGAGATGTCACTGAGCCGGTTGTGGAGGTCCTGGACTAGGTTAGCAACCCTGTGCCGAGTCATGAGCCCTGAGGAAGCCTGTGTTCTTGCGGAGGAAACGCGCCAGGCCAAGGCCACTCGGCTGCTCAATCCAATAACCAAACTCATCTATAACATCCTTGATGTCATAGGTCGTTCTTGAACCTGCTTCACCCACACCTTGATGCCCTCATTTGTGTGTCGTTGATTGTGAAGGTTCGGGAGGGCACAAGATCTTTAACGTGACCATCCGATAAAGTGTTTATTGATAGAAGTACAGAGCAGATTAATTAATATTCTACCTACACGATTAACCTAAAAATTGATAGTAAAGTAACAGTAAGAGAAATAATTTTTAACATAGAAACCTAACCGAAAAAAACTACGTGACTACTTGGCTGATTAACTAATGCACTATAGAGTAAGACTTTGAGACATGATACAAAGTTACCACACAAGTTGTTCAAACCTCTTTGACCCCACTTCTCCACATGACTACCCACAAGTAATCCTCGGACTCTTGATCATTCTCTACTCTGCAAAGCTTTTCCACAAACCCTTGACTCTCCACTCTACCATATTCACGATCTCAACTTCAGTTCTTTGAATTTGTGTGTGTGTGTGTGGTGATTCACACGCAAAGATCTAATTTTTTTCATTCAATATCACTCATACGAAGATCTTCTCATTAAGATGAAAACTAGGGTTTTCTCTTGAAGCTCTATGAGAAGATTTCTATTAGATAAGACATCCCAAATGCTATATTTAAAGGGTTGAAGGTCGGTTTAGGCCTTGTAGCTGAATTGAGAAATGAACTCTTCTGGAATTAGGACTTTATGATTTCAAGAAATTGTTCCTGTGTTACAACACATTTGAATGCAAAGCCAGTTTCTAGATTTAGATTCTCAGATTGTTTGAACACATAGACTCTTTCCAGATTTAAGACATACAATCCTTTTATAGTTCAAACCAAGCTTGGACTCAAATTGAATACATCCAAAATCAAATCTTTCTAATTCAAATACCTTCACTTAATACTCTCATTTAGACATGGAATTAAATCCTAAGTGAAGAGTGTGCATGTTCAACTTACTTTGTTTAACTGAACTTCTTTATGCAACCAGAGTTGAGAAAACTTTTAAGTCTTTTCAGCTCCATTCTTCCATGTATTAATTCTAAAGACACTTAACCTAACCACACTTATTGAACCAACTTCTCGAATTAAATAATGACTTGAAAATTACATATGCACAAGACATAGTTTTGCATAGGAATAAACCAATCTCTCAAATCTCACACTTATAGCTTGTCAGCATCTACAAGGATGGCTTGAATCATTTGCAGATCATGTTGAAATGTGGCCACCACATCTTTTGCTCCGCTCAGCAATTTTGCCTCTTGGATGAGCAGAGAAGCGAGCTGCTCAATCAGAATGCTACTGCTATCTCGGCAATCCTTTGCCTCTCTCTGCGTTCTATAATTTCGTCGATCAGTTCAAGGGGATGCCATCTCGGCTATGAAGGTTCTTTTTCTTATAATAATAGACTCATTATAAGTCACCTTGAATGTTCTGGATTCCAAGACAAATAGACAGCTAAGAATTCAAATATATTAACAGTACTTGTAGTGTGCAACCGGTTACATTTCATTTAATTTTAAAAGACCTACTTATTAGTCTGCAGGTGACCTTTCGATGATTAACACAATTAGACAGCAGGTGATCCAAATAATTTACGAGCAAAATATTATATCCCTATTCTACAACCTGGTTGTTAGCAACAACCAAGGCATCATTACCCTAAATAAAGATGGTAGCATATGTTGAGTTAGGTATCCCCGGATGGTGAGCTATCTCGCTCTCCTTGGGTCTACTTTGAAGTTGTCAAGGGAAAAAAACTCATTTGAAGTTGGAGCGAAAATGTGCTATTTTACATTACTTTTGCCATTGTCGATTCATAACTAGGAATTAAAGTTCTGAAGCTTTAATATGGAACTCTAGGAGTGTTATTGAATATCTGTGTGTCCTCTTTCTTTGAAGACAGAAGTAGCTCTAAAAAAAAGGAAAGTAAGACTTTTAATTGAGTCATTTAAGTTGTGACATCACTAAAGTGAACGTTAAGTGAGTTTGGATTAAGAGATATGTAAGTAGGGAACACTTGGAAAAATTTGGTTAGGAAATTCATCAACGGTGGACATCCACAGACTGTGTAAAGAGGCGGGCTGGCTGAACCGTGGAGTGGCGAGCTACTCATCCTT